>CM045844.1:11385911-11398411 GCA_025170145.1 Pyemotes zhonghuajia
TAACAAGATATTGAAATCTACTTTATGGGCTGTTTGAATTCGAATTCAAACAGTGCATTAGAGAAACTGATTACTTGCTGGAGCTTCGCGTTTCAGTTAATATTCAGTTTAATTTTGCAAGTTTGGTCTGTAACTTAAGTTGCTTTAAAAACAAAAATATTAAAGATTTACTCACTTGACTAGAATTATTTGGTCTCATTGCAGTTGGCTCGATTTTTTTCTCTATTTTAATAGGAAAAAGTGGCTAGCTGCAATGCAGTATTCTCTGAGTGCGTTAAACTAAACACTGCTTTTATTTGTTTTTGAATTATATTTTTTATTTTAAATAAAATAAAAAAATATGTTCAGTTACAATTTTCAAAGCGATGTGACTAATAGGTGAATATTTAAACCTTTAGTCGCGCAGCGTTCCTTCGTTAACTTAGTTTTAAACTAAGTTCGTTGGTAACCTGCATAACTATCTGGTTGATCCTGCCAGTAGTGATACGCTACCTTCAAAGATTAAGCCATGCATGTCTCAGTACAGCCTCGACAAAGTGAAACCGCAAACAGCTCATTAAATCAGTTATAACTTCCTTGCTCTCGAGTTCCTAAATGGATAACTGTGGTAAATCTAGAGCTAATACATGCAACCTGGCAAGCTTTCGAGCGAGTCGCATTTTATTAGACCCAGATCATAGGGCGTCTTCGGGCGTCTACACATCAGAGGTGAATCTAGATAATATTCAGCTATCATTTAAGTCCTCTTCGGAGCGACGGTGAAGTGTAATTCAGGCTTCTGCCTTATCAACTTTTGTTGGTAGGCGACGGGACTACCAAGGTGGTCACGAGTAACGGGGAATATGGGTTTTATTCCGGAGAAGGAGCCTGAGAAACGGCTACTACATCTAAGGGTGGCAGCAGGCGCGCAATTTGCCCAATTTTAGATGTAGGAGGCAGTGACGAGACATAAACATTGAAGAGCGTGGCTTCTGTCGCGTTTCTTCAAATACATTGTGATTGAGCACAATTTAAATGCTTTGGCGATAATCTATTGGAGGGCAAGTCTGGTGCCAGCAGCCGCGGTAATTCCAGCTCCAATAGCGTATATTAATATTGTTGCGGTTAAAAAGCTCATAGTTTAAACTTGAATCGCACTTGCTTTGCGCTCCAGACATTTGTCTGGTTTTATATGTGCGGGTAATGGTGCGATTCATAACCGGCGTTTGCTAAGTGCATTGTGATGTGCTTGTGCAGCGCCAACGATTACTTTGACTAAATCAGAGTGATCAAGACAGGCTCGTTTTCAACGGCCTTGAGTGCTCTAGCATGGAATAATAGAAAAGGACTCGTTTGGGTCCGGTGAAGTGTTTTCTTCACAGAACTATGGTCTTCGGCACCTCGAGTAATGATTAAAAGGGATTGACGGGGGCAGTCGTATTGCTGGGCTAGCGGTGAAATGCAATGACCCTGGTAAGACGTCCTAAAGCGAAAGCATCTGCCTAGGATGTTTTCATTAATCAAGAGCGAAAGTTAGAGGTGCGAAGGCGATTAGATACCGCCCTAGTTCTAACCATAAACGATGCCAACCAGCAATCAGTCTGAGAATTCAAGTTTTTAAATTACTTATGTAATCTTGAATTAGACTGGTTCTCCCGGAGAAATCAGAGTGATTAGGCTCCGGGGGAAGTATGGTTGCAAGGCTGAAACTTAAAGGAATTGACGGAGGGGCACCACAAGGAGTGGAGCTTGCGGCTTAATTTGACTCAACACGGGAAAACTTACCTGGATAATACACTATGATGATTGACAGGCTAGAGACCTTTCTTGATTTAGTGAATAGTGGTGCATGGCCGTTATTAGTTCGTGGGGTGACTTGTCAGGTTGATTCCGACAAACGAACAAGACTCTAGCCTGTTAATTATATCTCATTGCTTGTTACTATCGTGACAAGTGATGTTTTCCTTAGAGGGATTAATGACGTTTTTTTTTTTATAATGTAGTCATAGAGAGATGGAGAACAATAACAGGTCTGTATGCCCTTTGATATCTTGGGCCGCACGCGAGCTACATTGAAGGAGGCAACAAGTGCTTTTGTTTCCTGCTCCGAAAGGAGTCGGGTAAACTTTGAATTTCCTTCACCTCTGGGATTGAGCTTTGTAATCTTAGTTCATGAACGAGGAATTCCTTGTAAATGTGAGTCATTAGCTTGCGTTGAATGCGTCCCTGCCCCTTGTACACACCGCCCGTCGCTACTACCGATGAAGTGCTTAGCAAGAACAATGGACGGCTGGATGCAGGCCCGCGCTTCGGCGTGTGGAAGCATCAAGGCTGAAAGTTGTTCAAGCTTGTCACTTTAGAGGAAGTAAAAGTCGTAACAAGGTTTCCGTAGGTGAACCTGCGGAAGGATCAATCCTTATACTAGTCAAAAATTAATTTATATTTTTGTATAAATTATTTTTTTGCACTATGTGTAGATTTTTTTTTTAGAGAAATTATTTTTTCTAAAAAAAATAAAACACGCTTTTAAATTTTATATTTATAATATAAATTTTTAAGTGTAATATATTTTAAATAATATTTAAAATATATTGAATTTTAAACCCAAAACCCTTAGCCAATACGTAAAAAAATTTAGCCATTAAAAATTCAAAATTCACAACTATTAGTGGTGGATCACTTGGCTCGCAGGTCGACGAAGAACGTAGCTAGCTACGTTAATCGGTGTTATATGCAAAACCATAAACACATCACTCGACTATTCTAATGCGCAATGCAACTAATCTTTGGGATTTATTCTAAAGGTTAGTTTCATCTAACTGAGAGTATCTAATGTGTTACTTGTTTAAAAAGAATTTTTCTTTTTTAACAAAAGTATAGTATTTGACTTTTAAATGTAAAAAATGTGCTTTGTAGCTTTTTTGCAACAAGTGCATTTGTACATTGTGATGCATTGTAAAATGTAACATTAATTTGTGATTTTGCAGTGCAGTTGTGCCAAATTTTAGGCTGAATCCATGTGGTTAAGCAAAAAAACGATAAAGAAATTAATTTTTCTTTATTGTGCATTGCTACGATTGCTGGACAAATTGGTTAAAATTTTTTAACACAACATCCAAATATGAAAACTTTATACATGTATCTCAGTTAGGTGAGAAGACCCGCTAAACTTAAACATATCATTAAGCGGTGGAAAAGAAAACAAAAGTGATATCCCTAGTAACGGCGAGTGAACAGGATGAAGCCCAACGCAAAGGCATGTTGTACTTCGGTGTAACAGGCGATGCTGCGTGTGGGCCAGCTGCTTGAGTTTAAGATACTTGCTAGCGTGTGTTCAAACGAACTACTTAGTAATTGGCCATAGAGGGTTAAAGCCCCGTATGGATACTGTCAGTCTACAAGTATTACAACAATGGCGCTGGCTTGAGAGTAGGATTGTTCGAAAGTGCAATCCGAAGTAGGAGGTATGCATCTCTTAAGGCTAAATATCACTGCGAGACCGATAGCAAACAAGTAGCGTAAGCGAAAGTTGAAAAGAACTTTGAAGAGAGAGTTCAAAGAGCGTGAAACCACTAGTAGGGAAGCGGGTGTTACCTCGAAGTGGCGTTGCAAGTGTGTGGTGTTTGCGTGTCTTGATGCATTTGTGTTCGAGTTTAGCTTTTTCCTTTTGGTGAAAGAAACCTTTGTGCACATTATGTAGTCGGCGCGAATGCTGTAAAGCACACTTGTTGCCAGTATCGTGCACTCTTTTAACACTTGATAGTGCTTATAAGTGCTTTTTCTTTCTCATTCGGGGGAGACTGAGTAAGCTTATAAGTTTAAGCTATTTTGTGAACTGTTTAATAGTATAGTTAGCCTCGCGTTGATTGTCTATTAAACAGATTCAAGCTTCTATCGTTAGTAGAAAAAGAGATCTGTATGATATGAGTAGATCGGTAAGCACCTGCCCCGTCTTGAAACACGGACCAAGGAGCCTAGCGTGTACGCAAGTCTATCAGACTTTACAAAGCTAGGTTGGCGTAACGAAAGCAATTAGTATGTATACATACAGTTTACATACTGCTACGAAGCTGTGAACAATTTTGTTCATAGTTGCAGTAGCAATACGATTTTTTTAAGTCGTATTAGAGCGTACACGATAGTACCCGAAAGATGGTGAATTATGCTTGTGCAAGGTGAAGCCAAAGGAAACTTTGGTGGAAGCCTGTCGCAGTTTTGACGTGCAAATCGATTGTCAGACATGAGTATAGCGGCGAAAGACTAATCGAACCATCTAGTAGCTGGTTTCCTCTGAAATTTCCCGCAGGATAGCAAGCGCATTTAAAAATCATTTAAACCTGTTACAGTCTCAATAGAAGGTAACGGGGCGTTAATTGACCTTGTCCTTTTCCTAAACTTGGTCAATGGGTTATTTGTTTACAATTAGCTCGCTACATGCTAATGGCATGTAGAAAACGATAATGATCCGCGCTTAGTGGGCCATTTTTGGTAAGCAGAACTGGCGATGTGGGATGAACCGTACACAGAGTTAAAGTGCCTAAGGTTTATACGCTAATCAGATCCCATTAAAGATGTTGTTCGCTTAAGACAGTAGGGCGGTGGCCATGGAAGTCGGCATCCGCTAAGGAGTGTGTAACAACTCACCTACCGAAGCGTTCAACTCTGAAAATGGATGGCGCTTAAGCGTTATACTGAAACTTTGTCGTAGGTAGTAAATCCACAAGAATACGCATTGTATTAACAACACAATTGTGTATATTAAACTCCTACGAGTAGGAGGAATGCGGCAATGGCGTCGAAGCTTTGCGCGTAAGCGCGAGTGGAGCCGTTGCTGGTACAGATCTTGGTGGTAGTAGCAAACAAACAAGTGACAACCTTGTTGACCGACGTGGATACGGGTTCCATGTGAACAGTAATTGGTCATGGGTTAGTCGATCCTGAGGGGTGCGGTGAAAACCGTTTCGTAAGAAGCATGCCTTGAGCATGCACCTCGAAAGGGAATGGGGTTAATATTCCTCAACCTCGTTAATGGCATCTTTGATGCAAAGCGGCAACGCAATCGAACTCAGAGACGTCAGCCAAAGTCCTGGGTAGAGATTTCTTTTCTACTTTAAGGTGTGCTGAGTGCCTTGAAACAGTTTAGCTGGAGACAGGCATATATGCACCGAAATGCTTCACACTTCAAGTGATGTGTCAGTGTACTTTGGTTGACCCTTGAAAATCTGGGTAAGTGTAGTAAACCTTAACGAGATCGTACCTGGATCCGCAACCGGTATCCTAGGTAAACAGCCTCTGGTCTATTAGAAAAATGTAAGTAAGGGAAGTCGGCAAAACTGATCTGTATCTTTGGTACAAAGATTGGCTCTGGCGTGTTTGTTAGTTGAGTTACGTTTAGTAAACTTGTGCAAAGCGCTTGTACTGACGGCTTGCGCATACTGCATGGCTATCGGGACTTGTGCAATACACCTGTTGAAAAGCGTAAGTACGGCTAGCAAATAAAACAAATAGTCAGAACTATCATTGACTTTTCGGAATCTGACTGTTTAATTAAAACATAGCATTGAGATGACTGGTGACCCAGTGTTGACTCAATGTGAATTCTGCCCAGTGCTCTGAATGTCAACGTGTAGAAATTCAATGAAGCGCGGGTAAACGGCGGGAGTAACTATGACTCTCTTAAGGTAGCCAAATGCCTCGTCATCTAATTAGTGACGTGCATGAATGGATTAACGAGATTCCATCTGTCCCTACTTACTATCTAGCGAAACCACAGCCAAGGGAACGGGCTTGGTGAGATCAGCGGGGAAAGAAGACCCTGTTGAGCTTGACTCTAGTCTGGCATTGTGAGGAAACTGTATCTGGTATAGCTTAGGTGGGAGACCTCGGTCGTTACAAACTGTAAAACCACCACAATACAGCACCACTCACTGACTTAGTTAGGAGGCTTACCTTGTGTTACATTTTTGTGATGCTTGGGAATCTTCGTAAATAGCAAATTAAGTCGAAATGGCAGGTTGTTGTATGTTAAGTTCGCTTAATGTGCACAATTTGCGCTTAACATTCCGTCGAGGCATTATCTAAGGACAGTGCCAGGCGGGGAGTTTGACTGGGGCGGTACATCTATCAAATGCTAACGTAGGTGTCCTAATGTTAGCTCAGTGAGACCAGAAATCTCACGTAGAATATAAGGGTACAAGCTGGCTTGATTCTGAATAACAGTACGATTGCGAGACAAGAAATTGTGGCCTAACGATCCTTTTGAGAAGCGAAATACTATCAATGCATAATACAAGAGGTGTCAGAAAAGTTACCACAGGGATAACTGGCTTGTGGCGGCCAAGCGTTCATAGCGACGCCGCTTTTTGATCCTTCGATGTCGGCTCTTCCTATCATTGTGAAGCAGAATTCGCAAATTGTAGAATTGTTCACTCACTAACAGGGAACGTGAGCTGGGTTTAGACCGTCGTGAGACAGGTTAGTTTTACCCTACTGATTAATGCGTCTTTGCGACAGAATTCTTGCTTAGTACGAGAGGAACGGCGAGTACGGAGCAATGGTTGAGCACTTGATCGATCGGTCAAGGTGCGAAGCTAACTCCGTGGGCTAATGACTGAAAGCCTCTAAGTCAGAAGCCCGTCTGGTCATTGCGAGGATTTCTTTCCACGTGAAAGATGTGTTTTATGCTTGCATATTGGGTTGCGAAACCTAGTGTTAGAAGATTCGTCTTTTGACATTCCCCAAGTGTTTACTTTACCGTTCACACGATTCTGTAGCCACTCTGGAGATATATTCTTACGGCACAAGTAGAAAGCTTGTGCCAAAGAGTTTTCAGAACTAAAAGCTTGCAAGCTTTAACATAGAGCCGCCTGTAGACGACTCGCATGCTTGTCAGAGTGCTGTACACTGAAGAGTAGCTTGACTACGATCAGTTGAGACTCATCTCATGTCAAGATGGTTTGTAATAATGTTTTAAAATATAAATATATATTTTAATTCATTATTAAAATAATTGCATGTGAAAATGTGTTTTATTTTCTAAATAAAACATATTTTCATTGCATGCAATATTAATTATAATCCAATCTTAACCTAATTTAATTTAAAAAAAAAAAAATAAAATCAAACTAAATCTGTTACAGCAAAAATGTAAACTTATCTTCTTTTTTTTTTCTTTTTTTTATCTATTATAGACAAGCATTGTTAAACATAAAGCACATTAGCATAAATTATGTAAAATACTTTCTTGTACATTATTTTTTTTGTATTTATATAATTAAATTTAATTTTGTTTTATTTATTTATTTATTTATTTATTTATTTATTTATTTATTTTTTTTTTTTTTTTTTTTATACACTTTACTTATATGAAAAATATAAAAAAGTTAATTTTTTTTTTTCTTTTTTTAAAAGTTTTTTTTCTATATTTGTTTCTATAATAGAGAAAAATAAAGAGAGAAAAAATAAATAAATAAATATAGTAACATATGTATATGTTATATATATATAATTTAAAAATAGTTTATATGTATATATAAAATTTAGATTCATCTATAATTTCACATTTACCATTAGATAAAAATTATTGTAAAGTTGGCTTTTCAACAATGTTTGTAAATTTTTTATAAAAAAGAAAATTTAATTGTTTTACTAAAGATGATTTAAGTTTTCAGTGTAAATGTGCAAAAGATTTGCGTCTAAAATGAAAATAAATATGTGCAAAAGATTTGCGTCTAAAATGACAATAAATGTTTAGCATATTTAACAAGATATTGAAATCTACTTTATGGGCTGTTTGAATTCGAATTCAAACAGTGCATTAGAGAAACTGATTACTTGCTGGAGCTTCGCGTTTCAGTTAATATTCAGTTTAATTTTGCAAGTTTGGTCTGTAACTTAAGTTGCTTTAAAAACAAAAATATTAAAGATTTACTCACTTGACTAGAATTATTTGGTCTCATTGCAGTTGGCTCGATTTTTTTCTCTATTTTAATAGGAAAAAGTGGCTAGCTGCAATGCAGTATTCTCTGAGTGCGTTAAACTAAACACTGCTTTTATTTGTTTTTGAATTATATTTTTTATTTTAAATAAAATAAAAAAATATGTTCAGTTACAATTTTCAAAGCGATGTGACTAATAGGTGAATATTTAAACCTTTAGTCGCGCAGCGTTCCTTCGTTAACTTAGTTTTAAACTAAGTTCGTTGGTAACCTGCATAACTATCTGGTTGATCCTGCCAGTAGTGATACGCTACCTTCAAAGATTAAGCCATGCATGTCTCAGTACAGCCTCGACAAAGTGAAACCGCAAACAGCTCATTAAATCAGTTATAACTTCCTTGCTCTCGAGTTCCTAAATGGATAACTGTGGTAAATCTAGAGCTAATACATGCAACCTGGCAAGCTTTCGAGCGAGTCGCATTTTATTAGACCCAGATCATAGGGCGTCTTCGGGCGTCTACACATCAGAGGTGAATCTAGATAATATTCAGCTATCATTTAAGTCCTCTTCGGAGCGACGGTGAAGTGTAATTCAGGCTTCTGCCTTATCAACTTTTGTGGTAGGCGACGGGACTACCAAGGTGGTCAGAGTAACGGGGAATATGGGTTTATTCCGGGAGAAGGAGCCTGAGAAAACGGCTACTACATCTAAGGGTGGCAGCAGGCGCGCAATTTGCCAATTTTAGATGTAGGAGGCAGTGACGAGACATAAACATTGAAGAGCGTGGCTTCTGTCGCGTTTCTTCAAATACATTGTGATTGAGCACAATTTAAATGCTTTGGCGATAATCTATTGGAGGGCAAGTCTGGTGCCAGCAGCCGCGGTAATTCCAGCTCCAATAGCGTATATTAATATTGTTGCGGTTAAAAAGCTCATAGTTTAAACTTGAATCGCACTTGCTTTGCGCTCCAGACATTTGTCTGGTTTTATATGTGCGGGTAATGGTGCGATTCATAACCGGCGTTTGCTAAGTGCATTGTGATGTGCTTGTGCAGCGCCAACGATTACTTTGACTAAATCAGAGTGATCAAGACAGGCTCGTTTTCAACGGCCTTGAGTGCTCTAGCATGGAATAATAGAAAAGGACTCGTTTGGGTCCGGTGAAGTGTTTTCTTCACAGAACTATGGTCTTCGGCACCTCGAGTAATGATTAAAAGGGATTGACGGGGGCAGTCGTATTGCTGGGCTAGCGGTGAAATGCAATGACCCTGGTAAGACGTCCTAAAGCGAAAGCATCTGCCTAGGATGTTTTCATTAATCAAGAGCGAAAGTTAGAGGTGCGAAGGCGATTAGATACCGCCCTAGTTCTAACCATAAACGATGCCAACCAGCAATCAGTCTGAGAATTCAAGTTTTTAAATTACTTATGTCATCTTGAATTAGATGGTTCTCCGGAGAAATCAGAGTGATTAGGCTCCGGGGGAAGTATGGTTGCAAGGCTGAAACTTAAAGGAATTGACGGAGGGGCACCACAAGGAGTGGAGCTTGCGGCTTAATTTGACTCAACACGGGAAAACTTACCTGGATAATACACTATGATGATTGACAGGCTAGAGACCTTTCTTGATTTAGTGAATAGTGGTGCATGGCCGTTATTAGTTCGTGGGGTGACTTGTCAGGTTGATTCCGACAAACGAACAAGACTCTAGCCTGTTAATTATATCTCATTGCTTGTTACTATCGTGACAAGTGATGTTTTCCTTAGAGGGATTAATGACGTTTTTTTTTTTATAATGTAGTCATAGAGAGATGGAGAACAATAACAGGTCTGTATGCCCTTTGATATCTTGGGCCGCACGCGAGCTACATTGAAGGAGGCAACAAGTGCTTTTGTTTCCTGCTCCGAAAGGAGTCGGGTAAACTTTGAATTTCCTTCACCTCTGGGATTGAGCTTTGTAATCTTAGTTCATGAACGAGGAATTCCTTGTAAATGTGAGTCATTAGCTTGCGTTGAATGCGTCCCTGCCCCTTGTACACACCGCCCGTCGCTACTACCGATGAAGTGCTTAGCAAGAACAATGGACGGCTGGATGCAGGCCCGCGCTTCGGCGTGTGGAAGCATCAAGGCTGAAAGTTGTTCAAGCTTGTCACTTTAGAGGAAGTAAAAGTCGTAACAAGGTTTCCGTAGGTGAACCTGCGGAAGGATCAATCCTTATACTAGTCAAAAATTAATTTATATTTTTGTATAAATTATTTTTTTGCACTATGTGTAGATTTTTTTTTTAGAGAAATTATTTTTTCTAAAAAAAATAAAACACGCTTTTAAATTTTATATTTATAATATAAATTTTTAAGTGTAATATATTTTAAATAATATTTAAAATATATTGAATTTTAAACCCAAAACCCTTAGCCAATACGTAAAAAAATTTAGCCATTAAAAATTCAAAATTCACAACTATTAGTGGTGGATCACTTGGCTCGCAGGTCGACGAAGAACGTAGCTAGCTACGTTAATCGGTGTTATATGCAAAACCATAAACACATCACTCGACTATTCTAATGCGCAATGCAACTAATCTTTGGGATTTATTCTAAAGGTTAGTTTCATCTAACTGAGAGTATCTAATGTGTTACTTGTTTAAAAAGAATTTTTCTTTTTTAACAAAAGTATAGTATTTGACTTTTAAATGTAAAAAATGTGCTTTGTAGCTTTTTTGCAACAAGTGCATTTGTACATTGTGATGCATTGTAAAATGTAACATTAATTTGTGATTTTGCAGTGCAGTTGTGCCAAATTTTAGGCTGAATCCATGTGGTTAAGCAAAAAAACGATAAAGAAATTAATTTTTCTTTATTGTGCATTGCTACGATTGCTGGACAAATTGGTTAAAATTTTTTAACACAACATCCAAATATGAAAACTTTATACATGTATCTCAGTTAGGTGAGAAGACCCGCTAAACTTAAACATATCATTAAGCGGTGGAAAAGAAAACAAAAGTGATATCCCTAGTAACGGCGAGTGAACAGGATGAAGCCCAACGCAAAGGCATGTTGTACTTCGGTGTAACAGGCGATGCTGCGTGTGGGCCAGCTGCTTGAGTTTAAGATACTTGCTAGCGTGTGTTCAAACGAACTACTTAGTAATTGGCCATAGAGGGTTAAAGCCCCGTATGGATACTGTCAGTCTACAAGTATTACAACAATGGCGCTGGCTTGAGAGTAGGATTGTTCGAAAGTGCAATCCGAAGTAGGAGGTATGCATCTCTTAAGGCTAAATATCACTGCGAGACCGATAGCAAACAAGTAGCGTAAGCGAAAGTTGAAAAGAACTTTGAAGAGAGAGTTCAAAGAGCGTGAAACCACTAGTAGGGAAGCGGGTGTTACCTCGAAGTGGCGTTGCAAGTGTGTGGTGTTTGCGTGTCTTGATGCATTTGTGTTCGAGTTTAGCTTTTTCCTTTTGGTGAAAGAAACCTTTGTGCACATTATGTAGTCGGCGCGAATGCTGTAAAGCACACTTGTTGCCAGTATCGTGCACTCTTTTAACACTTGATAGTGCTTATAAGTGCTTTTTCTTTCTCATTCGGGGGAGACTGAGTAAGCTTATAAGTTTAAGCTATTTTGTGAACTGTTTAATAGTATAGTTAGCCTCGCGTTGATTGTCTATTAAACAGATTCAAGCTTCTATCGTTAGTAGAAAAAGAGATCTGTATGATATGAGTAGATCGGTAAGCACCTGCCCCGTCTTGAAACACGGACCAAGGAGCCTAGCGTGTACGCAAGTCTATCAGACTTTACAAAGCTAGGTTGGCGTAACGAAAGCAATTAGTATGTATACATACAGTTTACATACTGCTACGAAGCTGTGAACAATTTTGTTCATAGTTGCAGTAGCAATACGATTTTTTTAAGTCGTATTAGAGCGTACACGATAGTACCCGAAAGATGGTGAATTATGCTTGTGCAAGGTGAAGCCAAAGGAAACTTTGGTGGAAGCCTGTCGCAGTTTTGACGTGCAAATCGATTGTCAGACATGAGTATAGCGGCGAAAGACTAATCGAACCATCTAGTAGCTGGTTTCCTCTGAAATTTCCCGCAGGATAGCAAGCGCATTTAAAAATCATTTAAACCTGTTACAGTCTCAATAGAAGGTAACGGGGCGTTAATTGACCTTGTCCTTTTCCTAAACTTGGTCAATGGGTTATTTGTTTACAATTAGCTCGCTACATGCTAATGGCATGTAGAAAACGATAATGATCCGCGCTTAGTGGGCCATTTTTGGTAAGCAGAACTGGCGATGTGGGATGAACCGTACACAGAGTTAAAGTGCCTAAGGTTTATACGCTAATCAGATCCCATTAAAGATGTTGTTCGCTTAAGACAGTAGGGCGGTGGCCATGGAAGTCGGCATCCGCTAAGGAGTGTGTAACAACTCACCTACCGAAGCGTTCAACTCTGAAAATGGATGGCGCTTAAGCGTTATACTGAAACTTTGTCGTAGGTAGTAAATCCACAAGAATACGCATTGTATTAACAACACAATTGTGTATATTAAACTCCTACGAGTAGGAGGAATGCGG